>JAJIBD010024958.1:0-30039 GCA_021461705.1 Cryptotis parvus | reverse complement strand
TTTAACTTTTCTCTTTTTAAATGTGTGAATAAAATTGCTCATTTGGAATATATATGTGTAAAGTGTATATATATAATTCATATCATCTTCAATTGAATAAGTTTTTAATTTTTGAGTCACTTTAGTTTTTTTAATAAATACATTGAAAACAACTCTTTCTTTAAAAACTTCTGTTTTGAGAAAGTTTTAGTGCCATAGGAGGCAAAGGTAAGGAAAGCATTCTGCCTTGAAATTTCACAGGGGTGAAGATGGAGCAATAGTCCAGGGGTAGGGCGTTTGCCTTGCACGTGATAAATACGGGTTCAATCTCTAGCATCCCATATGGTTCCATGAGCACAGCCAGGAGTAATTCCTGAGTGCAGAACCACATAGAGAGTAACCCCCCTGAGCATTGCCAGGTGTGACCAAAAAAAGAAAAATAATAATAATAATAATAATAATAATAATAACAAAATAGAAATTTCACAGGGGTGATAAGATTTCTCTTTTTCTCTCTTCAAGCAGACAAACTGCCTTCAATCCAAAAAATTAGGATTGCTTCAAAGATAAAGTAATACACAGGGAAGAAATTAAGGCTATCTTGCTCAAATGTTTTTTCATTAAACTAATAACTGTAGAGTAGAAATAGATAAGTAAAACATTAACTGGTGAGCAGGTGAAGTGGCAGGCATTATTTTAATCAGTAATTTTAAAAAATAATAAAGCTTCACTTTTCATATAACTATAACTTTAATATCACTATAGTTCTTTGCAGCTATCTTTATTCATTTTTTTATTTCGGTATGATATGTGCAGGCAAGGCAAATGTTTTAACTACTATGTTATTTTTACAACCCGAGCTCTTTGTAATTTTAAAGGGGCTTCATATTAAATCATATTTTACCTAAGCTTTATCACAAAGGTTTCTTTGGGGTCAAAGTGTCTTTTGTAAAGATTTTTTTTTTAATTTTTATGTTCTTATTCAATTTCATCAGTTACTTTTTTATATATTTAGGCTTGTGGGCCACTACCAGTTGTTTGCTAGTTTTGAGGTCCCACCTTGTGGTGCTCAGGGTACTCATCACTTTGAACTCAGGGATCACTGCTGCTCGCTTCAGGGAGGACCATATAGGGTGGTGGGATCAAACCAGACTCAGACTTATGCAGTGACAATTCTTTGCCTACTGTACTATCTTTTCTGTCACTTAATTTTGTTTTTAAACCATTCTCTGATATCATTGCAAACTAAATATTTAACTTGTTAATCAAATTGCTGTTTATTATGGCACATTTATATGTAAGTCACTGTATTTGTTCTGAAACAAATACATACATGATGTAGTATCAATTTAAAGAAGCTCAGTACTATATTTGAAAAAAGATAAAAAACTAACAATACAAAATTATGACCCACTTAGATAAAACCAGACCCACAGCTGCGCCTGAGCTCCAGGACCACGCAAGAATCTTAGATAATACTAAAGGTTCGGACCAGGTCCTTCCCAGGATCTTTCACATTTATACACTGTAATGATCATTGTAGTTGCAGCAAACTGGGGAGGTTGATGGGGAAAAGAGGAATTATAATGTCACACTAGAGCTCACTATTAAATATACATACAGAGATTTACATCAGAAACCATTAATATCTGTAAGGCAAGCCACAAAGTGTGAAGAGAAGAGAGAGAAATACAGAGTCAGAGAGAGAGAGAGAGAGAAAGAGAAGATAAGGTGCCTGCTATAGGGCAGGCTGCGGGTTGGGTGGGAGGAATCATTGGGACATTGGTGATGGGAATGGGGCACTGGTGGAGGGCTGGGTGCTGGAACACTGTGTGACAGAGACCCAATTATGAAAATCCTTGTAATTGTATATCTCTTGGTGGTATAATAAAAAATTTTTTAAAGAGGTAAAAAAAATTTTAAAAAAGGAATTGAAGGTAAAGGGAACATCTCAGAATTACTTGCTTTAATCCACAGTTAAAAATGTAAAGATCATAAAGGGGCTGAGGCTTTTAGAAAAATACAAGGGATTTTTCCTTTTTTTTATATTCTTTCTAGGTTTTATTTAATTCTTCAGGCACCATGATTTACAAGGATATTCAGGATAGTTTCAAACATTCACTGTTCCAACACATCGTCAGTGCCAACTTTTCTCCACCAGTTTCCTTTGCTGTTTTCCCAACATCCCAGTCTCTGACAGTTTGTTTTTTCTGTTTGTTTGTTTTTGTAAGGCACTATGATTCACAACACTGTTACTGATAGGGTTTCATGCCTGGCACATTCCAGCTTCCCACTCTTCCCCAGAGTGACCACCTCTCTCTGCTGTTGTCTCAGTCCTCCCCCTCTGTCCCGCCTGCCCTGCTTCCCCTGTGATCTGTATCCCACTGAAGGCCAGCTCTCGGCTTCTGATGCCTTTGGGCAATTGTTATTCTTCTATTTTGTTTTCTGTTATGGTTTATATAGCACTGGTCTGGGGGACCATGTTGGTGTGAGACACACATGGGGGCAGAGCTGCTACTGGCTCTCACTGTGCCCAGTCGCTCATGAGGCACCCGGGAGGGATGGCAGGTTCTATCCCTGGCCCGCCACCCCAGCAGAGCCTTACAATAAGCCAGACGACCCCCAGTCCATAAGGACCTCCATTTTCCACATCCGACTTCCCCCCTCGCCAGAACTCCACCCAGCACACCAGCCTATCACAGTGGCCGTGCGGTTCATCAATAAATGCTGGATTTTTGAGATGAATACAAGAGTATGCTACCCGCACGGCAGAGCCTGGCAAGCTACCCGTGTTGTATTTGATATGCTAGATACCAGTAACAATTATAGACCTATTCCCATGACCTGATGGAATGGTTTGAGGCTCTTTATGTCCCTGGAACAAGCAAGTGCCATTGGGCTCTACTTGCATGAGACAAGTCATATGGAGACGTTACTGGTGCCCGCTCGAGCAAATCGATGATGAACGGGAAGACAGTGACAGTGATGAATGAGAGATAGTACACGGGTATGGACTCATGTCTTGCATATACCAAACTTCTATTCAGTTCTTGGTACTGCACCAACCTCAAGGCATCACCAAGTCTAGCACTGTAGCAATGCTAGTGTGACGCTGTGTCCCAGTAATAGGCCAGAGCCTAAGGAGTACCCCATTATCAAGCCTTAGCAATGAGCATTCCATCCCTCAAGACTTCAGTACTTGGGAAATTTCCTTTACCATGAGGTTGTGTAGCAAATGAAAATACATGAAATAAATGAAATAAACCAAATAAGTGAAGAAGGGGTTTATAAATCACGATCACAATCATGATCTTCCCGTTGATCATCTATTTGCTAGAGCGGGCACCAGTAATATCTCCATATGTCCTGTCTCATGCTAGTAGAGCCAGGGGCATCGGCTTGCTACAGGAACATAAAGAGGCTCAAACCATTATATTAGCTCATGGGAATGACCTAGTATAAATGTTACTGGAATTTGGCATATCATATACAACACGAGAAGCTTGCCAGGCTTGCCAAGCGGGAGGCAAACTCTTTTAAACACCTCCAAATAAAGCATTTATTGATGAACCCGCGACGGCCGCAAGCGGCCACGCATAGCCAGGCTGTAATGGGCTGGTCTGCTGGGTGGAGTTCTGACGAGAGGGAAGTTCAAAAGTGGAAAATGGCGGCACCCGTGGAGTGAGGAGGGGTGGTCTGGCTTGTTGTGAGGCTCTGCCGAGGTGGTGGGCCAGGGCTAGAACCCGCCATGCCTCCCGACTGCCTCATGAATGGCTGTGCACAGGGAGAGCAAGGAACAGCTCTGCCCCATGTGTGAGAGTCTCTGGACCAGCATACCTGGGCTGGATTGAGGAAAAAGCTGCTGCAGGGTGGGTATCGGTGATCCGGGCTGCAGGGTGGGTGTCGGTGATCCGGTTTATAAATAAATGCATCAAATAAGCAAACAAGTCCAGATGTCCATAGAGCAAAACTATGTTATCAACATACCTGATTACCTGAGCTGTTAAGGTCCATTGCTTAAAAAATTAAAATATTGAGGGCCAGAGCAATAGTAGAGTATATAGGGCACTATTGACTTACCAAGTTTGTTCACTGGCATCTCATATGGCCCTCTAAGTCTATCTGAAGTGATCCCTAATTGATCTCATGTTTAGGGCTACATGTGGCCCACAAACAATAAAATAAAGTTTGAAATCTCACACTTATTTTTTCCTTCCTCCTTTCCCTTTGTTGTTTTTGCAATGACCAGGAGTCACATATACTTGGTTATATTAATGAGACAGTTGGCTGTGATGCACAGGGAGATTTCATATGCCTTGTGGCACAGGGGGTGCAATGGTAAATGTAAAATCACACAGCAAAGCTATAGGGATCTCACTTGGTGGTGCCATTAGGATTGCCCTTAGCAATGGGGGGAGGTGCTTGGGATTAGTCGCATGCCTTCAAAGTGGTTATCTCCCTAACAACCTATAGGCACAATATTCCTTTAAAAGTGAGGGACTCATATCAATGAGAGATCTATATTCTCAGGTGGCATAGCTGAGTAGGTTATAGATTAGTAGGTTAGAGAAACATCTCTCTTTAAATGATACAGATTTGTCTAACATTGGGGCTCTCATATAAATATATACATACTATATGGCTCAATTATTAATATTATCAATTATCAATGATCAATTATTAAATCCTGATTTCCATCAGTGACTAATCTTGCCACCTTTGCATTGCCCTCTGGACAAGAATGATACCTCAACTCTGATTCTCTAAGATCTTAAAGAAGATAAAGTTGCAAGGCATAGGGTTTAGCGTATAGACATTAAGAAGCAATGGATGAAAATACTGAGAATAAAAATCGGAATCCTTGATGGAAAATAGATAAAACAGTTGGCTAGATAAACCAAATTGTATGACAAGAGGTTTTGGAGACAACTTGTTAATCTGATAGAACTTGTCTCATAAATAATTGCAATGTCACTACCTTACAGATAGTACTTACCTTTCTTCCTTGATTTTTGTCTGGTCTGATTTATGCATAGCAGGTGCAGTATCGCTCAATGCCTCTATTGGCTGTATGTCAGCACCACTAATGGAGTAACATGAAAAGTTTCCTACAGGTGAGATGACAACAACATAGCCATAGTTTTATATTTGGCTACACCGATAAGCCCTTCTGATCAACAAAAGCCCTACTGATCACTGCTGTTTTGTTGAGAAAGTGTGTTTATAAATCATAATAATATTGAGAGCACTAAAAATTATCTTAATCTTATTTTAATTAAAATTTTAATTGAAGTAACATATAATTAGAGCATTATATAGATATCCATTGTTGTTTAAGAAGCAATGGAGATAGTAGTGTAATAGAAAGGTTTTAATTGAGCTGACTTGTGTGGACTTCTAAAAATGTTTTTTTTTATCAGGTCTAATTTTTTCTGACTCTAAAGGATTCATATGAGTAAGAAAAATAAAACACCATCTTTGTGCAAGAGAGTTGTCATTTTTGAATGGGACATGTAAAAACACAATAAAATGTATCTTGAAAGTTTATGATCACTATTAATTTTCTCAAAATATTAAATATCAGTCACTAAAAGTATTGCATCACTCTGAAGGTAATTCAGTTATCATGTGTAAATTAAGTGAATACAATATCTTTATAATAGACATGAGTGTTTGTGGAAAAAAGTTCAGTGTAACTTTGGAATGTCCTGCATTTCTTCCCTTTTTGAAATTTCATCTGGTCCCAATTACCATCTGCTCCTGATTTGATTCAGTGGCAAAGAATGAACTAAGCTTCTGTACTCAAATTGGAGCAGAACTACTTCATTAGGCATCATTCTGGTTTCTGGTGGAGTTCTTTATATCTCAGCTAGAGTTTACAAAATCCTTGTATAGGCTTAACAACTATGAGGGTCTACTTAAAATACATAGAATAACATTTAATGTTGTTTCAAATTCTTCTGTGCCAGAATTTTTAAAAACTGTTATTTGAATTTTTTGTCTGTTAAATGAACAAGACTTTTTGATACATTTCTTCTGTAATGTTATTTTACATTTCCAAGTGACAATCATGTTCATAAAGCACTGAATCAATTCAATTGATGAATAGTTTGACATCTGTTCTTAAGGATCTCTTTGAACCTTCTACTCTGTTCTGTTCATCTAATACAAAATTTTCCTGGAATTGATAAACAGTCATCTAGAACGGTGACATGGATTGAAAGGACAGGCATTAAGTATGAGTACTTTATGGCTTGTAAAAGTTATTTTTTGGTTTAATTTAGTTTTTTTTTAATTTGTTTGTCACCCTTCTGTGTTCATGGTGACCTTGGATGTTGGTTCAAATAGAGCTGGGTATAATGTTATCTGGCTGTATTCATGAAGACATTGAAATGTGGCATGTGAATGCTCTCCAGGAACCAGCTCCGCTGCCTTGCCTTCTTTCTCCATCTACATGAAAAAACATTTATTCCCAAGGAAAGATTGATATTCATGGTGTGCAGACCAAATCTGGTCTGTTGCCAATTTTGTATAGTCCACATGTTAAAAACTGTCTTATATTTTTAAATAGTTGAAAGTGAGTCAAAATAATATTTCATGATGAATGAAAATTATATGAAAGTGATATGTAGCCTCCAAAAATAAAGCTATATTGGTATATCTTCCTATTTTGTTTGCATACTTGCAAATTTTCAATGTCTGCTTTCATGTTATAGTAGGGCTGGGTTGAGTAAGTATCATAGAGACCTTTAATATCAAACAAAAAATATGTATATCATATTGAAAAAAGTTTGACAACCAACCCCAATTGAAGTTACTGTGTCTGTTCATATTTTTTCTACCCATAAATTCACTCTAGAAGGACCATATGATGCATTACACCCTAAAATATTCTTTCAGTTTTAAATATTTTCTATGAGTGCATGATATTATCACTTTGGAAGACTCCATAAATAATTATTCAAAATAGAGAAAAGGAGAAACACAGACTTCTACAAGTTCAGAAGTACATAACCTGTGAATATGGCCCAGGTTATTTGGGATTAATAACATATCACATTTGTCTTCTGAGGGAGTTTTGATTTGAGGAACAAAATCTGAATGCCTCTAAGTGTGTTGAACAGGTAGTTGATTCTACTATACTTTAATTGGATAAAATATTTTGTGTTCTTAATTTTCAAAAATTATCCAGGGTTAAATTATAAAGTTTAAAATAAATTTGACTTTAAGCTTAAATTTATAACGTTCTAGAAAGTTTCTAAAAATTCTGTGTCGGGGAGTTCCTTAGTAGCTAATACATTTCTAAATAGCAAAGTTTGGACAATATGCTAGCTATAAGCACTTTCTCAGTTATATAATTTTACTACATACTTCTTAAAACTCCCCAATATGACACTGATCACTGATTTATCAGACTAGATTGTATTATTTAAAATAATTTTCTATCATTCATATTTAACTACTTGAAATATTTTGACAGATTATAATCGTTTAACATTAATATTTTTCTCACATTGTCAATCGTTGACATTATTTTTCATATAACAATCTCATATGCTGTAAAAATGCCTGCTTTTAAAAATAATAAAAGTTTAGTTTAAGTCTCCTAATCCAAAATAATATTGCATCAAGTTAAATTAATTTAAACCGTTTTTATTTGATTCCTATTTTGGCAAAAAAAAATGTATGCAACTATAACTTGGAGCCAAGAGAAAATTATGATGTTTAACGTAATTATATGAAGAACATCCCAAGGCTTTCACTACCTCTCAAAGACACTTCTCCAGTTGTTAATATTGAATGAAATTGTATGTTTAAGTAATGTGTGTGAGCAATAGGTATTTCACATTTGACTTATAAGAAAGAAAAAAATTTTGTTTAAAAAGACAAAAAAAGCACACTTACAGGTCTTTATACAGTTTTTTTTTTTTTTCTCATTATTGACAGTGTTGGTAAGGTAAATTTTAAGTGCAAATTTTACAACAAATGATTTTGATTCTTGAAAAAAATTAGTAGGTCTGATTTTGGATGAGTCTCTTAGAAAATAAATAGCAGCTGCTAAGCAGTAAAGCTTTTTAATCTGAGCAGCATCTGTCAGATGATTTCTTTTTTTGATGTGAAAAAGTATTTATTGTCACTTATCAGGAAAATAAATATCATAACTCCTTTAAAATAATATTGAGGTTGGGGAACAGAGTGATAGCCCAGCGGGTAGGGCGTTTGCCTTGCACGAGGCCTGCCCATGACGGCCCAGGTTCAATCCCTGGCATCCCATATGGTCCCCTGAGCACCTCCGGGAGTGATTCCAGAGTGCAGAGCCAGGAGAAACCCCTGAGCATCACCAGGTGTGACCCAAAAAAGCAAAAAAAAAATTGAGGTTGATATATCACATTAATGATCTTGGTTAAACTAATTCTTACATGAAATCTTAAGATTTTCTTGACAATGTTATTTATTGAAGACCATGCTTTTAAAAAATCTTATATTCCCTCATTCTAACCCTTCATTAGATGGAGCTAAAATTAATTCTCTTAAATAGTTTTGGTGTTAATGACACTGCTTTTTTATATCAGTATTTTCATCTCCACTCATTTTAGTGATAAAACAAGTGATATTTAGCATGACCTGCTTCAGTTTTCCTATTTACTGATTATGAAGCTTAAATCTTCCTTTGCAGTTATACCAGAAATCTGCAGTGACTTAGTAAAGACTTGTATCAGTTCAAAAGGAAGAAAGTTGTTTGCTTACTTGTGGAACTGGGTTTTGTTGGCTGTAGGAGAGGTGATATTGTTGTATGTGGGTCTCACAGGTGGCCATGTGAGGCGGGAAGGGAAGAGAGATGGTCATTTCTGGGCATATAGCCTGTTGGAAGGATATACTGCGATAACAATTTGTGGTGCAGCCCATCTCCTCTTCTTCTGAGTGAGTAAAATTAATGCTGGCACATCACAGAGAAGGAAACTGAAACTCAAGCCCTGTGTTCTCCCAGGGCTTGTGATTAATCAGTATCTGAACTCAGATCTAAGAGAATCTTCTTTTCCAAGTCTGGGACGAGACCAAAAGGGTAGTACACAGCACAGTGCTTTTGCCTATCTTGACCAGAACCACAAAATACTGGAAATGACTCAGGAATGGATGTTCTAGACTGATTTCCAAACCTTAGGTATGTCCTCTTAGGTAAGTGTTAGGAAAAAATACGATGCCTCCAAAGGAAGCTAAAGCCACAGAAGCTACATAGAGCTCAGATGGTTTGACCTTGTGCCCACTTAATCTGTGAAATATTATTATTGCCTACTTTTTCATACAGAAGTTTAAAAGAGAACATATGTCTTTTGGCCCCACGTCTTTAAAGAACTTCATGACACAGTTTTTCTAGGATAAAATAAAAGTCAGAAAAATGAAAAATTAACAAGTTTCTTAAGAGTTTAATAACCGCATAAAAATTATAGCACTGTCCAGTTGTATTATCTGCTTATTTCCTAACAATTTTGATTCTAAATTTATTATAAATGCAGATTTATTATAAATCCAGATATGTATTCATGCCAGTTATATGTGTCAGACCTATGTTGAGCACTGGGGTGAATCAATTATGAATTAACTCTCCTCTCCAAATGCTTAAACTAAAGTGGAAGAAAAACACTTAAATTAAATAAAATTGGCATTATATAATATAAGCATGCTAAAAAATACTGAGGACTAAGATAGATATTTTGTCAACTTATCCCTAATACAAAGACTCTAGTAAGAGGAAGCTACCCTAGATATAAGTAAAAGGTAAAATGAAGTTTATTCAGTTACACTGAGCAGGATAAACAGACTGAGAAACCCTTAAATATGACATTAAATAATATATACATTTGATAGTACACAATAAAAATAAATATTGGGAAAACAAGATAAGGCTCAAGAGGATATTGGGAAAACAAAATAAGGCTCAAGAGGAAGGCAGGGCTAGATCACAGAGTGTTTATTTTATGCTAGTCTTAAAAGCTTGTTCTATACAGGGTGCCACTTAAAATGAGTTTAAAGATAATTTCAATATTTATTCCATAATATCGTAGAAGGTGGTTCTAGAGGAGCTACCTAGAGAGTTTAGGAGGAAAGAAAAGAGACTGGTATACATCCTGGGCAAGAGTCGTCAAGGCCTTACTAGGAACAGCAATCGCATGAATGGAAATGGAAAGAACAAGATGTAATAAACAAAATGTAAAATCCGTGGAGTAAAATAATTGGATTCAACACAATTTAAGGAGAGAAATTTAGGGCAAATTTCTGCTAGAAAACAAGCTGGATAGTCAAACTCTTAACTATCCAGAGATAGCTATTGACTATCAGGGAATAGACATTTAATGAATAAAAAAATAAAAATATGACATAAATTTGTATATAATTAGGTTCACATTGCATTTAGAAGTGTGTTCTTTTAAGAGAGAGAAATACAGGGACATAGACAAAGAGATAAACAGAAATAAAATGTGCCTGCAGTAGGGGCAGGCAGGGTTTGGGTGGTGGGGGTGTGTTTCGGATATGGGTGGTGGGAATTTGGCACAGGTGGAAGGATGGATTCTGGAACACTGTATGGCATGACTCAATTATGAACATCCTTTTAATTGTATATCTCACATGGTGTAATAAAAATTAAAAAATAAAAAAGAAGTATGTTCTTTTAATTTGATAAAGCATACCACTTTATAATATTAAACATCCTTCCAAAACGTACTTTCGTACAGGGATGTAGCTTAGTGACACCATGCATGCATTGGACACATGAGATCAATCTGCAGCATCACAAAAAGGGAAATAAAAAAATTGATTCAGTTAGATTAAATCCAGTTGAGTTTCTGAAAAACAATGGGTACATTTTTTAATGTAGTACTGAATAACTACAGAACTTTCCTGATGGTGGATTTTCTATAATTCTAATAAACATCTATGAAGTAAAACACTACCTAGCAACTAACAACTTCTTGCTCAGGTAGTATCTATAAATCTACATATGAAAGCGGAATGAATTCTCTGATGATCAGATGAAAGTAACTCAGAAAAATGTCTTACTAAAAACTATGCAGTGTTCCATTGACAATAGATAATCAAATGATTTACAAGAGAACAATATCTATTATTTTATTTAAAAGATTAAATCTATCATCTGTACTAACATAGTAGTGACTACTTTAAAAATGGTCTTGTAGTTATAAGCAGTATGTTTAAAAAACACAAATGAGAAATTCATCACTAATCTTTTATTCTTTCTATTGATATTAAGAGATGCATTCTGAAAAGTTTAAAAGTATTTATTTCACTAGAACTAACTGGGGGGCAATTCTACACTGTCAATTACATGGAAAAACTGTAAGCTAGGCAGTCTGTTTTTTTTTAATTACATAGTAAATGAAATATAAGAATGAATATGCAGAAAAATTCTAATTTTCACTTCTTGTCATAGTTTACAGTTGTTAAATATACATAATTAATATTTCCATTATTTTGGGGTGCTTCACTTTATTTTCTATCTCCTCAACAGGGAAATTTCAGTATACATTTTTACCCTTTGGCTTCATCATTTGGTAGCTCATGAAAAATGATATGTAGGTGGCTTACAGTCTATGCCAAGATCAACACTTTCTGTTCTGCAAAGCTGAGAGTTTGAGAAAGGCTTCCCTTCTCGTAAGGATTTACTCAGATATTTATATATCCTGTAATAGTTGGCATCAGTAATAGCACTCCTTCATATTTTTTGGATATGTTATTTAAAATAACATGTTTCAAAACTAAAGAAGCAAACTACCTATAAAGGAATGAATACATTATTTCCAATTATTCTTCACATAACTGTTGAAGTTGAACTAAAATGTGTTTATGCATATTATAGCCTATTTTCCATAAGTTAAAATTGTAGTAGTTCAAGGAGTACACGACGATATATTTAGTATTGATTAATCATTCACTAACAATTAGTGACCCAGTTCAAAGAACACTCACCATGTTCGAAACATTGTTTCATTGTAAGCTTGAATTTAGTAGGTCAGAGCTCAAAGATTATGGTAGATGTGGGTAAACCCGGGAGGTCCTGAGCACTGTCTACATGGCTCATGAAACTCCTGGCACCACTGAACCTGGCACCATTGTACCCTAGCTCCTCTGCCTCCTGGGCTTGGGCTTCTCATTAAACCCCAGGCACCTTCAGCCAAGACTCACCAGGAGTATCTCCACCACCCCAATATCTCTGCCCCGGCTCTTTGAGCAAGATTTATAGGCCTCACACTTTAAAAAGTAAAAGAGAAAAAAAAAGATTTGTGAAGCAGTGGGCCACTGTTATAAGTAAATACTTCAGGTACTTTTGAAGCAAAAATAAGTATAAAAAAATCCTTGCTGCCCCAAATGGCAGTCTGTGTCAAATATGACATTATTTTAATCTCCATGTTTAAGTTTTATGAGGTTATAAAATTAACAAAATGCTCTGAAAAAAGCATATAAGCTAAGATTTTCAGTCCCCCTCCCCCTAGGCTCCTCTGGGAAGAACATTTTCATTTCTTTCCCCCTCCCCTTTGCTAAGCACAAAATTAGTACACCGAGCATACACAGAAATGTATTTACAGGGGAATTGGAATTAACTAATTGAAATGTTAAACATTCTGTTGCCTCAAGATATATCTAGCATGTATTAAAAATAATAACAAATTTGTATTTTAGTTAAATATAGGAACAAATTGGGAATGAGTAATCCTTTATATTTATGAATCAAGTATTCTAAGACTAGCTACCCAAAAATTCTACAATCCGAGTTTGCACATGTTGAATCATTATTTTCCATTAGATCCATGTATTGCTGACATGCATAGTTTGTCCTTTGAACTTGGGAACATGTATTAGCCATCCATACTGGTCTACCCTGCCAATAGGAAGGAAATATTGTGAGCCACAGACATACTTACAGCCAGGAAATGGGGAAATTTATTGAAAGTTGCCACTGGGAGAGCCTTTGGCACACACAATCTCTGATGCTTTCTGGTTACCTGGTAACAGTAATACTTAAAGTATAAACATTCAGTATTTATTATCATTACTAAATGCTCTTTTGTCTTAATATGGTTTTATTAAGGTCACAGTGTTTATACATCATTACATTAGCCTATGGTCTGGGCTTGTTGCCACTGGCTCTTCCATTCTGGCAAAACAAAAAACAAAAATAAAACATTGAACATGGTGTGAGGAGAATTTTAGCTTCTTACTTTACCAAATTAAATTCTGATTCATTTTTTTAAAATGTGTCTAAGGAATATGCGTTTATCCCTATTTCATGCAGCAGCAATCTAAAAGTTTCATTTTAATGACATACTTATAAAAGAAAAAGTTAATTACTTTTTAAAGTCCTGGCAAGTCTACCCTAATAAATTTCATGTTAGAACACAAGTGTCAACACTACCTGGAGTTCCTTTGATGAATAATGAATCGTGTGATGAGGTCCCATGATGGTATAGTTAACTTTACAATAAGAGTTGACTCCCCAGTCATGAAGACTGGTGACGCTGAGCACAAGGGGGTCGGAGGTTCGGGGGGGGGGGGGTGGGGGGTGGGGAGGGAATGCATGCTGTGTCCATCCTGCAAGTACAGTGACATTTTCACCAGTCAGAGGGCAGCACTGCTCAACTTTCTCAGGCTACTGGTACTGTTACTGAAGCTAACCTATAATCAAAAACCTGTTTTCAATTATTTTATGTTTCAATAAAACAAAGGTCCCTTCATTTAAACCAAGGGAAGTCACAAGCCTGGGGCATAAGGCTGAATATGGCCAATTGAATTAGTATGCCTTTTGGCCATGTGTGCAGAAATATCCCTACAGGTGGCTACATAAACATGTGTCCATTTAAAACAGTATTTTAACAGTATTATGCATAGCAAATATCTCAATTTGTGGGTGGGATCAATGTTCAAAATAATGTCTGAGTAGTGAGAATGTGTGCACCTTGAGTAGTGAGGATATTTTTGAAAGAAATAAATATTTTCATGGGGTATGAACTGTACTAATTCAATAAACAGCAGTTAAACCAATGTATGAATGAATGTGAAAATACAAAGTGGGTGAAATTCTGAGGAACTTAATCTTCAGAACATTTGAATATTTGTTGGTTTCTTTTTTAGATGTCTTATTTGTGTTTTAAAAGCAGTGATTGTGCATGGCAAAGATTCAAATTGGTAATTCATTTTCCCTACCTAATAGTCCCATTACAATCTCTTTCTTTAAGGTTGCTACTAAAGTTTTATTTCCATTAAATAAACTGCATAAAAGTTTTGTACTAAATTTTACATTATTTTACTTGATTTACTAGATTTTGGAGAATTTTGCACAATTATTCATATTACCGCTTTTATATTCCACCTATTTTATCTTTTAAATTTTTACTCTATATTCTAATATTCTTGATGGACTAATAATGGTTTTCTGTGACTATTAGTGTATTTTTAACTACTTTAGAAATAATAGTTATAATGGGGAAATAAACAAACCTGTCATATACATGTGGCCATTTATCTCAGAGTATCTGTAGAATAAATATCTCAGAATATCTGAAAAAATAAATTGATAGAACTGAAATAGATGACTACAAAGAGTATGCATATAAAATTTGAATGGCATCATACTGCTGAAGATTCATGAGGTCTAGGTCTTGGAGTGTTTTTCCCATATTTTCCTCACTGTACTTTATAGATTTAGGTCTGATCTCATGGTCTTTAATCCATGAGATTGAATTAAACAAAAGTTGACTTTTGTTGACACAAAAGTCAACTCAGCCTTGAGTTGACTTTTGTGTAAGTTATGAGATATGGATTCAGATTTTATCTCTTGCATGTGTTTATCCAAATCTATGGACACTATAGGTAGAAACGGCTGTCTTTATTCTATTTCATGCTCAGAAACTTGGTGAAAATCTAGTTGACCATATATTATATGGGGTTTATCCTTAGATATAATATTTGACCCATTGGTCAGAGTATTTGTTTATTCCAGTACTACACTATTTTTGTTATTATGGTATTATAATTCAAGTTAGGTAGTTAGAACAGTTTCTTGTTCTTCAATACACAATAGAATACAGCTGTAAGTAATGGTAAGACCACGCAATTTGCTGCATGGATGGAACTGAGGATATCAAGTTAAATGAAGTAACTCAGAAAAAGAAAAATAAATATAGAATGATATCACATATATGTGGTATCACATATGTGGGGAATGCAGTAATTGAAAGCAGGGGAGGTGCCCACATTAACCTTGACCCAGGAGTATAGGGAGAAGGAAAGAATGACTGGAGGGGAGGAAAGAAAGAGACAAATGAGAGCAATGGGGAACAAGTCAGGGGATTAAGGTACAGTGTGGTGTTAAGGAAATACAGAGTCAAATATCTAAATCACAGAGCCAATAACATTAAAATCAAGAGACCCAAACTTTAACATCTCAACTTAGAAAAGTGCTTGTCAAGAGGGCAATCTTGAGGGTATGATATGATATGAGAGGAAACTGGAAACATTGGTGGAGGGAAGTTGACACTAGTGGTGGGATTGGGGCTTGAATATTATAAACTCAACTGTATATAACTAATAAATAATTTTTAATTAAAAAACTTAAAAAATGATGTGTACCTAGGTTGAGAAGTTAACATGATGAACGACCTAAAACACAAGCTGCGCAGGAGGAAGAGAGCGGCATGGATTGCCTTCAAAAGCATCGAAGAAATAGCTAAAAAGACAAAGAACCTCTGGCTCAAGTATATCTCTTCAACTCCACCGTTCTCCCTGCATTAACATACGCCTCAGAGACCTTGGCCCCTACGAAAGCAGGATGAGAAGGCTATTTCGATTCCTTGAAAGGAATCGAAAGAGCTATGCTTGAATATCACGCCTCACTCAAGTGAGAGAAGGAATCCGGAGTTCTGACCTCCATCGCTGTTCCAGAGTAAGGGACTCTGTCTTGTTTGCCAAGGCATCAAAAATCAGATGGGCTGGGCATGTAATGCGATTTGGAGAGGACTGCTGGACTAGAGCCATTACCAACTGGATCCCACAAGATGTCAAAAGATCACGTGGCCGCCCACCTACAAGTTGGTCAGACTCTTCATCAAGACCCTGAAAGAATGGTTTGAGGCTCTTCGTATTCCTGAATCAGATGACATTGGGCTACACTACAGTGATAGTGTCAAATGGACATGTCACTGGTGCCCGCTCACACAAATCAATGAATAACGGGATATCAAGTGATCAAGTGATCAATTGATTTAATTTTTAAAAAAACTTTAAAAAATGGGGGGACATGAATAGCAAATAGAAAGTAAAAATTTGGTAGCTACTCCCTGTTTGCTATTCTATCATATGCTTCTAAGTTTGCTCTCTTATCTACATGTTTGTCAACTGGCCAGTAAAATTAACTTTTAATCTGAATAATAGGGTAAATGAAAAATATTAATTCATTGTGATTTTAATTTCTATCAAATCAGTTGTTGCTGTGTGTAACCCAAAATGAAAAAAAAGAAAATTTAAAAATAAAAGATTCTCTTTTGCAGTGAGAGATAAACCCAAGGCCTCATAGATGGCGCTATACTTTATTGCTGGTTCATATCCCTGGCCCAGATTCCCCCTGAAGAGAGACACACCCACGCCAGACCCACAGCTCTCTGCAACCCCGGAAGAGATCCAGACCCACAGCTGCGCTGCTCAGCTGGCCCCGCGTGGAAGCAATATATGGAGCTGACCTCCCAGTAGGGGCTGGGCCAGTGCCTGGCAGAGTCCAACATTGCTCCAAGGGTTTGCTCACAGGTGTGGGGAGGGACCATGCTGGCCGGACTTGGAGCGGAGATTTGGGCTCTGCCCGTTCCTCCACTTCCATGCCAGCTTCCCCAGAAAAGAGACACACCCATGCCAGACCCACAGCTTCCTTGGCACGCGCCACAAAGCAGCCGCGTTATAATCTTAGATAATACTGATTTTAGAATAAGGTCCTTCCCAGGATCTTTCACATTTGTACACTGTATACAGTTCTAGACAGGTTCTAACTGATACTCATCATTCCAGTAAGCCTAGCAAGAAGCCAGAGCAACCCACACATCATGTGGTCAGTCATTCTCAACATTCAGACTCCATAATTCCTCAGAGCCCCATCCAAGAGAAAACCTGATCTTTCCCTATTCGTTTCATCAGTAAATGCTGGAGATGAGAGCCTTCTACTGATAGTATACCACCTACACGGCAGAGCCTGGCAAGCTGCCTGTCTTATTTGTTATGCTAAAAACTACTAACAATTATGGACCTCAATTCCATGACCTGAGAATGTTTTGAGGCTCTTCCTGTCCCTGGAGCAAGCAGATGCCCTTGCGCTACCCTTGTGACATAACGTATGGAGATGTTACTGGTGCCCGCTTGAGCAAATCGATCAACTACAGGAAGACAGTGACAGTGATCCCTGGCCCTCATACATATGTATATATATATATATATATATATAACAAAAAGTAAATTAAATATATATACATATGTATATATGTATATATAATAAATATGTATATATGTAATAAATTAAATGATTTATACATATATACATATGTAATAAATTAAATATATATACATATGTATATATATATTTAATTTTTTTTTTGTTTTTGAGTAACACCCAGGTTTTTCCTGGCTCTATACTTATGAATTACTCCTGCCAGTGCTCCAGACACCATATGGGATGCCTGGGATCAAACCAGGGTTGGCCACGTACAAAGCAAATGCCCTACCCACTGTGGTATCACGCAAATACATAATTTAAAATGCTCACAAACCTAATTTCCTTAAGAATTGCATGAAGGAACTGGAGTGATAGCACAGGGGTTAGACCTGCTCTGTTCTCAGTAATTACTCATAGCAGTGCTCGAAGGACCACATGGGATGCCCGGGATCAAAGCC
Source organism: Cryptotis parvus (assembly GCA_021461705.1). Lineage (NCBI taxonomy): Eukaryota > Metazoa > Chordata > Mammalia > Eulipotyphla > Soricidae > Cryptotis > Cryptotis parvus. The sequence goes on along the minus strand of JAJIBD010024958.1, from coordinate 12,117 downwards.
AGGTTGGGCTCATGCAAAGAAAATGCCCTACCTGCTGGGCATTGCTCAGGCCCCTACATTTTATTTAATATCAATTTTGATCCCTTCATATATCTCCTCTGTATACTTATTTTTGCGGGAGGTGGGGGAGGCGGTGCACCTGGCAGTGCTCAGTGCTAACCCCTGACTCTACACTCAGAGATCACTCCCTAGCGGAGTTTGAGGGACTAAATGGGTTTCCAGCAATCAAGCCTCAGTCAACTGCACGCAAAAGCAAGCTCCCTACACACTATACATTTTTGTGTTTTCTAATTTACCTTTTTGTTTGATCACCAGAAACACTTGAGGTGTTACAGGTGTGACTGCTATTGCTCGGCTGCATAGGCAGGTTGCAGACAGGAGACAGGCTTGTTCACACCCAGGGCTCTGTCCCGTGGGCCCTGGATGGTTGATGGTCTGACAGAGAAAAGGACTGGGCCCTCTTGGGTGAACCCAGAGCCATGGCAGAGCCTGGTAAGCTACCCATAATGTATTCGATATGCCAAAATCAGTAACAATAATGGACCTCATTCCCAATGAATGGAGACGTTACTGGCACCCGCTCAAGCAAATTGATGAACAACGGGAAGACAAGTGATACAAGTGATAAACATCAGTCAACTTGTGTATTTTACAATTATTGGCAGACTGTGTATCTTTTTTCTAATAATTTATCAGAAATGTATTTCTAATTTATCAGAAAATGTATTTCTTACAACATGTGCTATATGTATCATAAGATGCTACAAATGAAAATAAAATAAACTTTAAAATCAATATGGAAATATTCTTTTCTTCACTTTATACAAATGCATATGAATATTATTATTACATCAATAATAACTCTTTTAGAAAGCAATGAAAAGTAAAATTGAATGCATATCTTATCTACAACCAGCTGTAATTATTTAGTGACTGAAGATATCTGGAATTTGGTACGAAAAAAAGGAGAAAATTCCAAAAAGAAAATTTAAATTCTTTATAGCTTATGTCTTTTATTTATTGGCTTCAGTTATTGATCCTAAGTCATAAATAAAGATTTTAAAAAGACTAGATAAAACGATTCTATTTCATTAGTAAGTTCCCATATGGTATTTGTATGTTTATGAAGATAAACAATGATAGCAAATAAGATGTTAGAGATCTTGCCTGAGTTCTAAGGAGGCTGGACAGCATTTGTGACATAAGAAAGTGGATATAGACAAGTAAAAATATTCAAGCTGACCTGTAAATTATTTTGAAAGTAATTTACAGGAGACATTAGAAGTATAAAAATGAATTCAAAGACCTTTGCCTTTTACATGTTAGAGATATTATAGAACAAGAGAGTAACCGTGGCAATATGAATAACAAACTGAAAACTTTATCACTTGAATACTTGACATCCCATTATTCATCGATTTGCTCAAGCAGACCAGTAACATTTCCATTGTCCCTATCATGTGCCAGTGTAGCCCAATGGCATTTGCTTGCTTCAGAAATATGAAGAGCCTCAAACCATTCATTCAGGGCCTTGACGAAGAAGTCTGACCATCTTGTAGGTGGGCCACCACGTGATCTTTTGATGTCCCGCGGGATCCAGTCAGTAACGGCTCTAGTCCAGCAGTCATCTCCAAATTGCACTACATGTCCAGCCCATCTGATTTTAAATGCCTTGGCAAACAAGACAGCATCCCTGACTCTGGATCGTCGACAGAGGTCGGAACTCCGATTCCTTATCTCACTTGAGTGAGGTGTGATATTCCAAGCACAGCTCTTTGGATTCCTCTTTGGGAGACCCGAATAGCATTTTCATCCTGCTTTCATGTGGCCCAGGTCTCTGAGGCATAATTTAATTCAGGGAGTCAAAGAGATGTGCACAGATCCAGAGGTTCTTTGTCCTTTTAGCTATTTCTTCGATGCTTTTGAAGGCATTCTACCCTGCTCTCTTCCTCCTGCACCCTTCAGTTTTAGGTCGTTCATCATGTTAGTTCTAGACCTAGGTATACATAACTGCTGCAATGAGAGATGTTTGTTCTGTTGAGAATGAATGGAGCATCTGGAACTAGTTCGCTTTTCATGAACATTGTTTTGTTGAGATTAAGCTGTAGACCTACCTTTCCACATTCATGATTGAAATCAGCCAGCATTTGTGCTGCTTGCCTAATGTTTGTTCTTATTAGAATGATGTCATCAGTGAAGTGGGGGTAGTGTTATTGCCGACCGCCATCTTCACTCCCATTTCTTCCCATTCTAATTGTTGCATAACGTTCTCGAGTGTGGCACTGAAGAGTTTCAGTTAAATGGTATCACCCTGCTGAACACCTCTATTTACATCAATGATCACTTCCTTGTCTAATGGTGAGATCCTGGTGGTGAATACGTAATACAACTCATGAAAGATCTTGATGTATTGGATTTGAATACCCTATTTGGTTAGGGTTTCAATGACACCTTCAGACTCGACAGAAAACTGAAAACTACCAATGGAAAATATGCAAAAAAAACACAACTTACAGGAGCAGATACTGGGTGGTTTAGAAACCATCTAGGCTTAAAAAAAAATATGTCCCAAGACAGGAAGGACCATCAAGAAAAATAAATATTGCAGACTAATAGAATCCTTAACATACTAATCTTTTTTCATTGACTGAAGAGAAGAGTATGCTACAATTATCTTTATCCAAACAATAAATGTTTATTGAATTCTTCTATACCAGACACTGCACTATGTACTGTTTATCAAAGAGTTTAGCAAATTTGATACAGTCCAACTTTCACATATCTTAAAAGTTACCGAGAAAGATCATCAAATTAGAAACAATAAAGCACTTTTGTTTTACTCTGAAACAATTACCTCTTCACCATCATTAGGTTGTGTATTCTTTCCTTCCCTGAAAAATATGTTTTTGATCTTAACAATCCCACACTTATCACTGTCTTTCCTCCCCCCAGTTTAGCAATTGTCCAGTAAGAGCTTAGAAACCATACGGGGCCATCATAGTTGCCAAATTTAATTTTTGGTCCTTTCCCTTTGCTCTCAGAGGAGAGACTCTTCCTACATGGCAGTAACTAGAAGTGTGAAATGCTGGTCATAAGAGCCAGCTTAACAGTCATGAGGTCAATCTTGTCTGTGATTTGAACAATAATTCTCCACAAAACATCAAGGCAGAGCCAAGAGTTTCAGAGAAAAACCATGTTCTGATGATATCATATGAGTCTAGTCAAGTTCTGACCAAAGCTAGATTTATTCCTGCACTTTGGGTTAGGCAACTCAATAAATTCTAGCTTAGTCTGAACCAGTTTGGTTTGGATTTCACTCACTTATAATCAAAAGTCTCAACCATTACAACTCAGTATCTTTAAAAAAGCATGCAAAATATTTTTCCAGACTGCAAAGTATTTTGTAATTACTTGTCTCTAAACATTGATTTGCAAAACTATGTTTATTACAAAAGCTAATATGTTTGAAGCCCTAAAAAGAATGTTTTATGTGGAAATAATTAAATGACTATCTATGGAAAATTATAGCATGTTCCATTCTGTTTTAAATTATGGTGTAAAGTTCCGAGCTGTACGTTATTTTATTACCAGAATTTTGAAAAAGTCTGCTATTTGGGCTATTAAAAACCTATATTTATTTATTTTTTTGGATAGCAAGAATGTTAATGAGTATTTCATTAAGCAAAAACTGATGCTCACTATTTCTAAACAAAATGTTAATATTGATTTTCTTTTGGTTTTAAAAGACTTAATAAAGAATATGAATACATAAACCACAATGAATGAGTACATATATATCCTTGCTGTTTAGCTTTATCTTTTGAGCATTGGTCATTTGAATATATTTACATGCTTATTTCCTGACCATGCTGATAGGATATTTCTGTTGATCATTTTATATTACATATGGTCATCATTCAGGATCCATTTGGAGATTCTATCTTAAGTAATACTTTGGTAGAAGAGTAAATACATTATGCTAGCACAAATTTACACTGTAAAATAATAATGTTCCCTTATATATGTATGTATATATGTATTTGTATATACATATTTGCACATAGATATATACATGCACTCTCACTGAATATAAGGATTTCATTTCCACTATACTATATTCTTTCTTTCTGAATATTGTTACGAAAAATAAGATATCTTGGGACCAGAGCAAGTATAATAGGTAGAACACTTGCCTTTCATGCAATCAATCTGTCTTGGAGAATGTTCCATGTGCACTAGAGAAAAATGTGTATTCAGCTTTTTTGGCATGAAAAGCCCTGTATATATCTACTAGCTCTCTTTCTTCCATTTCTTCCTTGAGGGCCAATATTTCCTTGGTGAATTTCAGTCTTGTTGATCTATCCATCGTTGATAGAGCAGTGTTGAAGTCTCCAACTATTATTGTGCTACTGTCAATGTCTTCTTGAGGTCTCTTGGCAGTTGTTTTATGTATTTTGCTGGCCCCTCGTTGGGTGCATATATGTTTAGTAGTGTAATTTCTTCCTGGTGTGCATACCCCCTTAAGTAATAAGAAATGGCCTTCGTTGTCCCTTCTAACCTTTTTCAGCCTGAAGTCTATATTTTCTGATACTAATATGGCCACACCAGCCTTTTTTGGAGGAGTTGTTTGTATGGAGAATGGTCTTCCAACCTTGACTTTGAGTCTGTGTTTGTTCTGATTATTCAGATGTGTTTCTTGTAGACAGCAGAATGTTGGGTTCAATTTTTAATCCATTTTGTTACTCTGTGTCTCTTAATTGGTGCATTTAGACCATTGACATTGAGAGAGATTATTGTCATCGGATTTTGTGCCATCTTTCTGTTTGTGCTAGTTGTGCTTATGGGTTTGGTCGTATTACAGTAGACCCTTCAGTCCTTCTTTTAAAGTTGGCTTTGAGTCCATGAAGTTCCTGAGTTGTTGCTTATCCATGAAGTTGTGTATCTTTCCTTCATATCTGAATGTGAGTCTGGCTGGGTAAAGAATTCTTGGTGAGGCCTGCAGTTCTTTCAGCCTTTTCTACAATATCCTACCATTGTTTTTGGGCTCGGAGTGTTTCATCAGAGAAGTCTGCTGTAAATCTTAGGGATGTTCCTTTGTATGTGATTTCCTTCTTTGATCTTGCTGCATGCAATCAATCTGGTTTAATCAATAGCATGTGTAAATATGGTCCAAGGACCACTAGGAATATTTCCTGAGTACAGAGCCAAGAATGAGGACTGAGATCTTCCATGCATGGCCCAAAACCCAAAAAAAAATAATAATAATAAGGTATCTTCTCATGTTTGTGTGAGAGGAACTTGATGCATTTTTTTCTAAAATGAACATAAAAAAGCTAAAAAGTTATCACTCAAGTTCTCCTAACCTACTTTTAACATTGTGAGTATGAAGGTCTAGACAATCTTATATATATATATATATATATATATATATATATATATACATATATACACACATATACATGTTATAGGACTTCAGTTAAAGTAAAGATAATCTTATGAACATGGATTTTTCCAGTATTATACAGAGTTAGTCGTATAGCACTTAGGCACAACAAGACAGAGAAGCGGTGGGGAGAGCAGAAGCAGAGAGAGCAGGCAGGAAGAGGAGAGAGAGAAGGAGAGAAGTACTACTTTATACTTTGAGCCTAACCCTGCCCACAAATACAATGGCAGTCAAGGTCAATTCTTTCAATTTTGCTTTCCCAGAATCTCACCTGGTCCCATTGAAACGTTAATTTTGCCCCAGCCAAGGTCTGCCCTTGAAGTTTCCTTGCAGGCCCTATGCAGAGTTGGGGGAAGGGCATCTGAGAATGAACTGATCTCAGAATTAATAAAAAAGGCATATATATATATATATATATATATATATATATGTATATATATATATATGTCTGTACCATAGATATTCTATTGCTGAATATATTAGGAATCTATCTCTCCCAGCTTTCACAAGATCCTTGTCTTTTTTTCACAGTTGTTTTGGATATCAGCCACCTCTTGCTTGCTGCGTGTTTGCTTGCTAGGAGGCATACAACATTTCTCTGATCTAATCATAACTATATTGTACCTAGAGATCCAATGTGGTAAGATAAAAATACTGGGAAGATTTGTCTAGTTTCACAAATGATTGTGATAGCATGAGAGAAAATATTTATACCAGCTAACATAGAATACATGGTAAGATATTTTGTAACATAGAGTCACAGATCCGAACTGTTTTCCTGCCCCTATCAACAAAAGTGGTCTGCAGTGAGGTAATTCCATGGAAAATGAAGAGGCTCTGGGAAACCCTATACTGCAACACTGGAAACATTCTTTAACTCTTCTTTTTCAATTTGTTTTATAGATCTCATCTTCTCAAACCCATCTTTAGATATCCCTTTTTATTCACGCCATACAAGAATATATTCAAGCGTATCCCTTTTATAATGAACTAAATATTCACTTGTAGTATGACCAGATCAGTTATTTAACATTTTTCAAGATAATGAGCAACTAGAGAGCAGAAAATATGTGTTATTCATTTCGTTCATTGTCACATACATTAGAAACTGCATATATATGCTAAATAAAATAGGCTCAGACTTTTAGTGGATATATTGTTTATTTGCTTTATGTTCTTGCAAAACTCAGTTAATCTTGTTCATTTTCCTCTTAGGAAAAAAGAGATTGAAATAACCATTACATAGGATAAAATTTAAATTTGTTAAAGTAAAATATAGTTTTGAATCCAGATTCAGACTTTCAATCTTTCTGATAAAGTCAAAAGAAACTGAAGATGATATTTGGTAGCCAATCTCAATATATATATATGGATTAATAGAATATGTGTGTATGTATATATGTTAACATGCTTTCAGCTTAACATTTCAATTCTCTGATAAGTTTTGAAAGGTTTTATAACGAAATAGTTATGGTAATAAAAATGTCAGGCAAATGGAAATTTAGCTATTTAACAGTAGTTTAAAGGTTTCCAAATGCCAAATGTAATAGGTACTTAATATTATAAAATGATTCATTGAATCTTTATTTCATTTTACTACAAATTTATGGATTGCTTGAGGGTAAAATGGTTTGCACAGACAACACTATCTTTGACTATTCTGAGTACATAAATAGAGAACTGTATGAATATCTCATCGTTGAAAGTCAGTATACAGAACTCAATAACTCCTCCTGGGCAGAAGTGTCCTAATCTTAATCATCCTGGCAATTTTGGATACGTAGCTAGTGTAAGATATCCCTTAAAATCAGGAAATATGTGGCTAGCATAGAATATTCTTAAAAATCTTGCGTGAAAATGCCAGGAAATGAAAAAGGCTACTGAAATGGAAAACAATTTTAGGAAGGAGAGGAAATGAATTACAGAGAACTGTTTCTACAAGAGATGCCAAAACCTGTAGTGCTTCAAAATGTAACAACTGATGCAGTAATATCACATAACTGTGTTGCAAAAATGTTTGCTTAATATGTGCATTTTAATATATCTAGAATGGGAGTGATTTCCCCAATTTATGTCCATTTTGTTTTAATAAGTTAATTTATTTAAAGTAGCATTTAATTTAAAAGACGTAAGAGCAGCGAACAAAACTGGCATTCAGCTGGAAGTGATGCCAGAGATATTCGCTATCTCCTGCCAACCACTGCAGATTTTATTGAACCTATTTCTACAGATTATGAACAAAAGAATTTCCCCCAAAATAAAAATTAGAGGGCAAAAAAGGAAGTACAGTTTATAAAGCGCTGGCCCCTCATGAGGTCTACCCTGGTTCAATATCTGGCATCACATATACTTGAAATACAGTGTTAAAAAAATAACCCCCTGCGAAAGAGAAGAAAGGGATATTAAGGAAACTATTCCATTCACAATTGTGCCACAGAAAATCAAATACCTAGGAATCAACTTACCTAAGTATGTAAAGGACCTGTACAAAGAAAACTACAAGACACTGCTCCAAGAGATAAAAGAGGACACAAGGAAATGGAAACACGTTCCTGTTCATGGATGGGGAGAATCAACATTGTCAAAATGGTAATACTCCCTAGAGCTCTGTACAGATTCAATGCAGTCCCTATAAGGATACCGATGACATTCTTCAAAGAAATTGACCAAACGCTCCTGAAATTTGTATGGAACAATAAACCCCAAGGATAGCTAAAGCAATCCTCGGGAAAAAGAAGATGGGAGGCATCACCTTTTCCCAACTTCAAACTGTACTACAAGGCAGTAGTAATTAAAACAGCATGGTATTGGAATAAAAAAAGACCTGTGGACCTATGGAATAGAATTGAGTATCCTGACACCCAACCTCAAACACATGATCATTTAATCTTTGATAAAGGTGCAATGAGTCTAAAATGGAGTAAGGAAAGCCTCTTCAACAAGTGGTGTTGGGAAAACTGGGCAGCAACATGTAAAAAAAATGAATTTGGACCTGTGTCTAACACCATGCACAAAAATCAGATCAAAATGGATTAAAGATCTCAATATCAGACTTGAATCCATAAAGTACATTGAAGAAAATATAGGAAAAACCCTCCACGACATTGAAGCTAAAGGCATCTTCAAAGGTGAAACATCACTAACAAAGCAACTAGAAGAAAAGATAAACATATGGGACTACATGAAACTAAAAAGCTTCTGCACCTCAAAAGAAACAGTGACTAAGATACAAAAAGCAGTCCACAGAATGGGAAAGAATATTCACCCAATACCCATCTGATAAGGGGTTAATATCCAGGATATATCAGGCACTGGTAGAACTTTACAAGAAGAAAACAAACAACCCCATCAAAAAATGGGGGAGAAGAAATGAACAGAAACTTCAGCAAGGAAGAAATTCGAATGGCCAAAAACATATGAAAAAATGCTCATCATCACTAATCATCAGAGAGATGCAAATCAAAACAACAATGAGATACCACTTTACACCACAGAGACTGGCACATATTCAAAAGAGCAAGAACAACAAGTGCTGGCGTGGATGTGGGGAAAAGGGACACTCATCCATTGTTGGTGGGAATGCCGGCTGGTACAGCCTTTCTGGAAACAATATGGACTTTCCTCCAAAGACTAGAAATTGAACTCCCATTTGACCCAGCCATACCACTCCTGGGAATCTACTCTGGGAAACCAAAATACGCAGCGGAAACACCATCCCTACTTTTATGTTCATAGCAGCATTATTCACAATAGCCAGAATCTGGAAGCAACCAGAGTGCCCGAAAATCGATGACTGGATAAAGAAGCTTTGGTACATCTACACAATGGAATACTATGCAGCTGTTAGGAAAAATGAAGTTATAAAATTTGCCTATAAATGGATGGACATGGAGAAGATTATGTTGAGCGAAATTAGCCAGAAGGAGAGAGACAGATACAGAATGACTGCATTTATTTGCATGGCATAAATATATATGTACATATTATGATACCAATATCCAAGGTCAAGTGAAACATATATCAGGAGGTCTTGTCAAAGGTGGAAATTATCACAAACGTGTGGGAGTCAGAGTTTAGGTAAGACAGAAAATGGAACAGGGTGCTAATAATAGTCGAGGGTACTAATGCCAACCTAGAACTGAGCATTAAATAGAGGCAAAAGGATACACATGACAACCTTTTAATGTATGTTCTGTAATCCATAGTCTGGAAGGGAAGGAAAAGAGAAAGAGAGAGAAAGGGAAAAGAAATAAAGAACCTGCCATGGAGCAGGGCTGGGGAAGGGGGGAGGGAACCGGGGATGTTGGTGGTGGGAGATGGGCACTGGTGGAGGGACGGGTGCTGAAACACTGTATGACCAAAACCCAAACATGAACTTTTTAATTGTATATCTTTTTATTTGTATGGAGATGGGCACTGGTGGGAGGGACGGGTGCTGAAACACTGTATGACCAAACCCAAACATGAACTTTTTAATTGTATATCTTTTTATTTGTATATCTCACGGTGGTATAATAAAATACTTAAAAAAAAAAAATAGCCCCTGCATCCAGATAGGAGGAAGAAGCCAAGTTATCACTATTTGCAGATGACATGATATTATACCTGGAAAACCCAAAACTCTCTACCAAGAGGCTCCTAGAAATAATACATTCTTATAGTAGAGTAGCAGGGTACAAAATCAATACCCAAAAAGTCAATGGCCTTCCTATATGCAAACAGCGAAAGAGAAGAAAGGGACATTAAAGAAACTATCCCATTCACAATTGCACCACAGAAAATCAAATACCTAGGAATCAGTTTGACAAAGAATGTAAAGGATCTCTACAAAGAAAACTACAAAACGTTACTTCAGGAAATAAAAGAAGACCTGAGGAAATGGAGACAATTCCCTGCTCATGGATTGGAAGGATTAACATTATCAAAATGGTAATACTCCCTAGAGCTTTATACAGATTCAATGTGGTCCCTATAAAGATACCCATGATGTTCTTCAAAGAAATTGAAACAAACACTCCTGAAATTTGTATGGAATAATAAAACCCTCACGAATAGCTAAAGCAATCCTTGGGAAAAAGAAGATGGGAGGTATCACTTTCCCAACCTCAAGCTCTACTACAGAGCAGTTGTAATTAAGACAGTGTGGTATTGGTATAGAGACAGACCCGTAGACCTATGGAATAGAACTGAGTATCCTGAAACACACTCTCAAAAAATATACAAACCACTTAATCTTCGATAAAGGAGCAAAAAATATTAAGTGGAGCAAAGAAAGCCTCTTCAACAAATGGTGCTGGGAAAACTGGGCAGCTACATGTAAAAATGAACTTAGACCTCCTTCTAACGCCATGCACAAAAGTCAGATCAAAATGGATTCTAGATCTCAACATCAGACATGAATCTATAAGGTACATCGAAGAAAACATAGGAGAAACGCCTACGACATCGAAACTAAAAGTATCTTTTAAAGACGACACACCACTGACCAAGCAAATGGAAGCAAAGATAAACAAATGGGATTATATAAAATTGAAAAGCTTCTGCACCTCAAAAGAAACGGTGACCAAGATACAAAGACAATCCACAGAGGGGAAAGGATATTCACCCAATACCCATCTGACAAGGGGTTAATATCCAGGATATATCAGGCACTGGTAGCACTCCACAAGAAGAAAAACAGCCAACCCCATCAAAAAATGGGGAGAAGAAATGAACAGAAGCTTCCAAAAAAGAAGAAATTGAATGGCCAAAAGGCATATGAAAAAGTGCTCTTCATCTTTAATCATCAGGGAGATGCAAATCAAAAACAACAATGAGGTACCATCTCACCCCACAGAGACTGGCACACATCCAAAACAGCAAGAACAACCGGTGCTGGCGTGGATGTGGGGAAAAAGGGACTCTGATCCACTGCTGGTGGGAGTGCCGACTGGTCCAGCCCTTTTGGAAAACAATATGGGCATTCCTCCGAAAGCTAGATATTGAGCTCCCATTTGATCCAGCAATAGCACTCCTGGGAATATACCCTAGAGACCGGAAAACACATAGCAGAAACACTATCTGTACTTCTTTATTCATCTCTGCGCTATTCACTATAGCTAGAATCTGGAAACAACCTAAATGCCCGAGAACAGAGGACTGGCTAAAGAAACTGTGGTTCATCTACACTATGGAATACTATGCGGCTGTCAGAAAAGATGAAATTATGAAATTTACCTGCAAAATGGATGGGACATGGAGACTATCATGCTGAGTGAAATTAGTCAGAAGGAAAAGGACAGATATAGAATGACTGCATTCATTAATAGGATATAAATAGATACCAGTGTTTTACTAAATGTGGGAAATGGTAATGGCAGATTAAAACTCACCATTGAATATACACAAAGAGACTTAAGTGATAAACTCTAAATATCTGCAGGGCTAGCCACAATGTGTAAAATAAGAGGGAGAGAGATGCAGAGACAGAGAGAGAGACAGAGAGAGAAAGAGAGGAAACTGGGGTACCTGCTATTAAGGCAGCCTGGGGGGGCGGGAGGGGGAGGGGTACATTGGTGGTGGAAATGGGGCACTGGTGGAGGGATGGGTGCTGGAATACTGTATTACCAAGAACCAATTATGAACACCTTTGTAATTGTATGTTTCACGGTGGTATAATAAAAAAATTAAAAAAA
>JAJIBD010024957.1:0-16317 GCA_021461705.1 Cryptotis parvus | reverse complement strand
GCCTGGGGTATAAGGTTGAATATGGCCACTGAATTAGTATGCCTTTTGGCCATGTGTGCAGAAATATCCCTACAGGTGCATACATAAACAAATCATATTTAAAACAGTATTTTAACAGTATTATGCACAGCAAATATCTCAATTAGTATGGACTAATGTTCAAAATAATGTCTGAGTAGTGAGAATGTGCAGCACTTCTGGAGAGTGAGGATATTTTTGAAAGAAATGATATGTTAAAAGGGGTATGAACTGTACTAATTCAATAACAGCAGTTAAACCAATGTGTAAGGAAGAGAATGTGGTAAATATAAGGGTAGAAATGAGGAATCTGAACCCTAGAACATTTGAATATTTGTTGGTTTCTTTTTAGATGTCTTATTTGTGTTTGAAAAGCAGTGATTGTGCATGGTAAAGATTCTGAATTAATAATTCATTTCTTCGTACCTTAATAAGTCCTCCATTACAATTCTTTTTGCTAGTTGCATGAAAGTTTTGGCTTCCATTAAATAAACTGCATAAAAGTTTTGTACTAAATTTACATTATTTTACTTGATTTACTAGATTTTGGAGAATTTTTGCAGAATAATTATTCATATTATCGCTATATTCCAATCTATTTTACTTTTTAAATTTTTACTCTATATTCTAATATTTTGATGGGACTATAATGGTTTTCTGTGACCATTAGTATTTTAAAATACTTAGAAATAATATTATAATAAAATAAACAAACCTGTCAGAGTGCATGTAAGCCACGATCCTGAGTATCTTAGAATAAATATCACAGAATATCTGAAAAAATAAATTGATAGAACTGAAATAGATTACTACAAAGAGCATGCATATAAAATTTGAATGGCATCATACTGCTGAAGATTCATGAGGCCCAGGTCTTGGAGTGTTTTTCCGTTATTTTCCTCACTAAAATTTTTATAGGATTTAGGTCTGATCCTCATGGTCTTTAATCCATGAGATTACCTCCAAAATAAAAAGCTGAAATTTTTATTAGATTACATGTAAAAGTCAAACTCATAGCCTTGAGTTGACTTCAAAAAGTTATGAGGATACAGAGATCTAGATTTTATCTCTTGCATGTGTTTATCCAAATCTATGGACACTATAGGTAGAAACGGCTGTTCCTATTCTATTTCATGCTCAGAAACTTGGTAGAAAATCTAGCTGACCATATATTATAAGGGTTTAATCCAGATATAATACTGGGTCATTGGTCAGAGTATTTGTTTATTCCAGGCAGCTACACTATTTTTGCGATAGCAGTGGTATTATAATTGGGTTAGGTAGTTAGAACAGCTTTTGTTCTTCACCACACACCAGAATACAGCTGTAAGTACAGCAGGCACCACGCAATTGTTGCATGGATGGAACTGAGGATATCAAGCAAATGAAGTAACTCCAGAAAAGAAAAATGTATTATAGAATGATATCACACATTATATGTGGGTATCACATATATGTGGAATGCAGTAATTGAAAGCAGGGAGAAAAGCCCACATTGTCCTGGACCCAGAGATAGGAGAAGGAAAGAATGACTGGAGGGAGTAAAGAAAGAGACAATGAGAGCAATGGGAACAAGCTCAGATTAAGGTACAGTGTGGTGTTAAGGAAATACAGACAATATCTAAACTACAGAGCTAATAATAAAATCATATATCTTAACTCTAACATCTCAATTAGAAAGTTTGTCAAGAGGGCAAATCTTAGAGGGCATGATAAGATACAGAGAGGAACTGGAAACATTGGTGGAGTGGCGATAATTAAAGGGTGTGGATTGGGGCTTGGAATATTATAAACTCAACTGTTATAACTAATAAATAATTTTAATTAAAAACTTAAAAAATGATGTGTACCTAGGAAGGAGAAGTTACCATGATGAACTACCTAAAACACAAGCCGCGCAGGAGGGAAGAGTTGGGGTATTGATTGGCTCTTCAAAAGCATCGAAGAAATAGCTAAAAGACAAAGAACCTCTGCCTGGGCATATTCTTCAATCTCCACCAAATGTTCTTCTGCTTTAACACGCCTTGAGACCCTGGCCCTTACTAAAGTGATGTGAGGTGATGTGGTCGATTCCTTAAAGGAATCGAAAAGAGCTATGCTTGAATATCACTACTTACTCAATTACAGAGAGTTAAACCGAGTTCTGACTCATCGCTGTTCCAGAGTAAGGGACTTGCCTTTGTACAAGGCATCAAAACTAGATGGTTTGGGGTATGTGTTGATTTGGAGAACTGCTGGACAGAGCCATTACTTAAACTGGATCCCACAAGATGTCAAAAGATCACGGGCCGCCAATTTTGACACAAGTTGGTCAGACTCTTCATCAAGACCCCAGAAAGAATGGTTTGAGGCTCTTTCATATTCTGAATCAGATGACATTGGGCTGGCACTTTACAGTGAGTAGTGTCAAATGGACAGTCACAGCTTCAGCTCACACACACAAAACTAGTCGAATAATCGGGATAAACAAGTGATCAAGTGATCAATTACGACTTTTAAAACTTTTTTAAATGGGGGACAGAATAAAATAGAAAAAAGCAAAATTTGGTAGCTACTTCGTTTGCCATTCTAACACATGCTTCTGGGGTGCTATTTCTTATCTACATGTTTGTCAAATCATTAGTAAAATTAACTTTAATCTGAATAATAGGGTAAAATGAAAAATATTAATTCATTGTGATTTTAATTTCTATCAAATCAGTTGTTGCTGTGTGTAACCCAAAATGAAAAAGAAAATTTAAAATAAAAGATTCTCTTCGCAAAGAGAGATAAACTAAGGTCTCGTAGATATTATTATACTTTATTGTTACTCGATATCCCTGGTCTATTCTAAGGGAAGAGAGAGACACACCCACGCCAGACACTCCATAAGTTTTTGCAGAATCCGGAAGACTTAGACCCACAGCTGCGCTGCTCAGCTGGCTCTGCACAGGAAGCAATATGATTGACCCAGTGGGTTAAATAGCGCCTGGCAGAGTTCAACATTGCTCAAGGGTTTGCTCACAGGTGGGGGAGGGACCATGCTACTGGACTTGAGCGGAGATTTGGCTCTGCCTGTCTCTCCACTTCCATGCCAGCTTCCCCAGAAAAAGACACACCCCATGCCAGACCTGGTTAGTCTGCATCGCCGCCAGCAAGCCGCTTATAATCTTAGATAATACTGATTTAGAATAAGGTCCTTCCAGGATCTTTCTACATTTGTACACTGGAGATAGTTCTAGACAGTTCTAACTGATACTCATCATTCCAGTAAGCCTAGCAAGAAGCCAGAGCAACTCACACATCATGTGGTCAATATCTTTTAACATCTAGACTCCATAATTCTCAGAGCCTCTAATCCAAGAGAAAACCTGATCTTCCTCATTCGCTTCATCAGTAAATGCTGGAGATGAGAGCTTTCAGATAGTATGCTCACCTACACGGCAGGAGCCTGGCAAGTTGCCTGTCTTATTTGTTATGCTAAAAACTACTACCAATATGGGGACCCTAATCATGACCGAGAATGCTTTGATGCTTCCAGTCCTTGAGCAGATGCCTCTTGCGCTACTTTGTGACATAACGCATGTAGATAAATACATTGAGCCCAGCTGAGCAAACGATCAACTACAGGAAGACAGTGACAGTGATCTCAGTCTCTACAGAGAGAGGTATATATATATATATATATATATATATGTACTAAAAGTAATAAATATATAAATACATATGTATATATGTATAGTATACAAATATGTGATATATGTAATAAATTAAATGATTTATACATATATAGATATAATAAATTAAATATATATACATATATATATATATATTTAATTCGTTGTTTGAGCAACACTGGTGTTTTTCCTTGGCTCTTATACTTATAAATCATTCCCACAGTGCTCCAGACACCATATGGATGCCTGGGATCAAACTTCAGGGTTACACCATTAAAGCAGTTTCGCTACCAGATCAGGGACAGTTTAAATACATACTCAAAAATGCCTAAACCCACTTTTGGTTAATTTGTATGAAGGAACTGTAGTGATAGCACAGGGTTAGACCTGCCTCTGTTCTCAGTATTATACATAGCAGTAAATGGGCTTGACCAGCATGGGATGCCCGGGATCAAAGCCAGGTTGGTTCATGCAAAGAGGTTTGTCTTCTGGCCTGGTTGGCACTGCTCAGGCCCTCAAGATTTTATTAATACTAATTTGATCCTCTAGATATTCTCTCTGCAGGCTTATTTTATGGGAGGAGATGGCAAAAAAGTTGGCAGTGTTTTAGAAAAGCAACCCTTAGACTCATGAGATTTAGGAGATCATCCCTAGCGGAGTTTTGAGGGACAGTTAGCGCAATCGCTTTCCTCAGTCAACTGGCACGCAAAGCGTTCCCCACTAATAATTATACATTTTGTGTTTAAAAGCTTACCTTTCGTTTAGATCACCAGCCATCTTCTGAGTAAAGCAGAGGTGTGACTGTTATTAGTTCGGCCGTATAGGGGGGTTAGAAGGAGACAGGTTTGTTCACACCAGGGCTCAGTTGTCCTGGGGCCCTGGATGGTTGATGTTCTGACAGAGAAAAGTGACTTGGCCCTCTGGCGAACCCAGAGCCATGGCAGAGCCTGGTAAGCTACCCATACTGTATCGGATATGCCAAAATCAGTGTTAAATAATGGACCTATTCTTAATGAATGGAGACGTTACGGGCACCGGTCACAAATTGAGTAATGTTCAAGATAAGGATACAAGTGATAAACATCAGTCAACTTGTGTATTTTACAATTATTGGCAGACTGTGTATCTTTTTCTAATAATTTATCAGAAATGTATTTCAATTTTATCAGATTATTTATTACAACATTGTGCTATATGTAATTACAAGATGCTGAGCAAATGAAAATAAAAATAAACTTTAAAATCAATATGGAAATATTTTTCTTTCCACTTTGAGTACAAATGCATATGAATACATATAGGAGATCAATAATAACTCTTTAGAAAGTGAATGAAAAAGTAAAATTGAATGCATATCTTATTTACAACCAGCTGTAATTATTTAGTGACTGAAGATATCTGGAATTATAATAAAAAGCGAGAAAATCTAAAAAGAAAATTTAAATTTTTATATTATGTCCCAGATGTGAGTTAGTTTCAGTTATTGATCCTAAGTCATAAATAAAGATTTTAAAAGACTTAGATAAAACGATTCTATTTTCATTAGTAAGTTCCCAGAGTAGTATTTGCAGGTATATTGTATAAGATAAATGATAGCAATAGAATAGATGTTAGAGATTCTACTTGAGTTCTGCTAGATGCTGGACAGCATTTCAGACACAAGAAAGTGGATATGGTGACAAGTAAAAATATTCAAGCTGACCCAAATTATTTTATACGTAAATTACAGGAGACATTAGAAGGATAAAAATAATTCAAAGGACTTTGCCTTATATATTTAAGAGATGATATAGAACAAGAGCAACCGGGCAATATGAATAACAAACTGAAAATCCTATCACTGGAATACTTGACATCCCATTATTCATCGATTTGCTCACAGCATTCCAGTAACATTTCCATTGTCTTAATATTTGTGCCAGTGTAGCCCCAATGGTAATGGTTGAAGTCAGAAATACGGTATTATCTTTAAACCATTCATTCAGGTTTGATCAAGAAGTTCATCTATCTTGTAGGTGGGCCACTTTCACAGATCTTTTGATGTCCTCGCGATTCAGTCAGTAATTACTGTAGTCCAGCAGTGCCGCATTCAAATAAAATTCCAGTGTCCCAGCCCATATCTGATTTAAATGCCTGGCAAACAAGACAAGCATCCCTGACTCTGGATCAGTTTGCTGGTGAGGTCGGAACTGATCCTTATCTCACTTGAGTGAGGTGTGATATTCCACACAGCTCTTTGATCTCTTGGGAGACCATTTTCATCCTGCTTGTGTGTATCAGGTCCTGAGGCATAATTCTAATCAGGGAGTCAAGAGATGTGCACAGATCCAGAGGTTCTTTGTCCTTTAGCCATTTCATGCTTTAAAGGCATTCTTACCCTGCTCTTCCTTCCTCCTGCAATCTTTCAGCGGTAGGTCGTTCATCATGTTAGTTCTGAGACCCAGGGCATACATAACTGCTGCAATGAGAGATGTTTGTTCTGTTGAGAATGAATGGAGCATCTGGAACTAGTCTGGGCTTTTTCACATGAACATTGTTTTGTTGAGATTGAAGCTTGTGTACTCCAATTCTTCCACATTCTGATGAAATTCTTGCATTTGTGTGCTTGCTCATCTTTGTTCTTATTAGAATGATGTCATCAGTGCATGGGGTAGTGTTATTTACTTAGACCGTTCCATCTTCACTCCCCATTTCATACCATTCTAATTGTTGATAGCGTTCTCGGTGTGGCACTGAAGAGTTCCAGTTAAAAAAATGGTATCACCCTGCTGAACACCTCTATTTACATCAATGATCACTTCCTTTCAATGGTGGGATCCTGGTGGTGAATAATGGGAGCAGTGGTCTCACCGAAAGATCTTGATGTATTGGATTTGAAACCCTCTATTTGGTTAGGGTTTCGCAATGACACCTTCAGACTCGACAGAAAAACTGAAAACTACCAATGGAAAATATGCAAAAAAACACAACTACAGGAGCAGATACCGAGTGGTTTTAGAAACCATCTAGGCTTAAAAAAAAATGATAACCCCAAGACAGGAAGAACCATCAAGAAAAATAAATATTGCTAGACTAATAGAGATCCTGAACATACTAATCTTTTTCATTGACTGAAGAGAAGAGGTAGCACTTAATTATCTTTATCCAAACCATAAATGTTTATTGAATTCTTTCCATACCGGGACACTTGCACTACTTTTATGTGTATACTTTGTTTATCCAAGAGTTTAGCAAATTTGATGCAGTCCAACTTTCAGATATCCTTCTTTACGAGAAAGATCATCAAATTAGAAACTAATAAAGCACTTTTGTTTTGCTGAAACTATTTACCTCTTCACCATATCATTAGGTTGTGTATTCTTTCCTTCCTGAAAAATATAAGTTTGATCTTAACAATCCCACACTTATCACTGTCTTTCTCCCTATACACGAGTTTAGCGGTTGTCCAGTAAGAGCTTGAAACCATACGCAGGGCCATCATAGTTGCCAAATTAATTTTTGGTCCTTTCCCTGTTGCTCTCAGAGGAGAGACTCTTATTCCTACATGGCAGTAACTAGAAGTGTGAAATGCTGGTCATTAGAGCTACAGCTTAACAGTCATGAGTTGAATCTTGGCTCTGTGATTTGAACAACACTTCTCCACAAAACATCAAGGCAGAGCCAAGAGTTTCAGAGAAAAACCAATGTTTCTGATGATATCATATGAGTCTAGTCGAGGTTCTGAGCCATAAGCTAGATTTATTCCACTTTGCGGTTAGGCAACTCAATAAATTCTAAGCTTAATCTGAACCCAGTTTAGTTTTGATTTCACTCTACGTATTAATCAAAGAAGTCTAACCATTACAACTGCGTATCTTTTAAAAGCATCAAAATATTTTTTCCAGACTGCAAAAAAGTATTGTTTGCTTGTTTGTCTCTAAACATTGATTTGCAAAATGTGTTTATTACAAAAGCTAATATTTTGAAGCCCTAAAAGAATGGTTTTATGTGGAAATAATTAAATGACTATCTATGGAAAATTATAGCATGTTCCATTCTGTTTTTGAATTATGGTGTAAAGTTTGAGCTTTGGACGTTATTATTACCAGAATTTTGAAAAGTAACACTACTATTTAAACTATTAAAAAAACTACACCTGTTCTACATTTATTTTTTGGATCAGCAAGAATGTTAATGAGTATTTCATTGGCAAAACTAAGGTCAGCTTTCACTGTTCTAAACAAAATGTTAATATTTGATTTTTCTTTTTTTTGGTTTTTAAAAGACTTAATAGAATATGAATACATAAACCACAATGAATAGTACATATATATCCTTGCTGTTTGCAAAATCTTTTTGGACACTGGTCATTTGACTATTTTACATGCTTATTTCCTGACCACTTACGCTGTTAGGATATTTCTGTTGATCATTTTATATTACATATGGTCATCATTCAGGATCCATTTGGGGATTTCGTATCTTAAGTAATACTTTGGTAGAAGAGTAAAAATACAGAATGCAAGCACAAATTTACAATCGTAAAATAATAATGTTCCCTTATATATGTATGTCTATATCCTGTATTGCTTAGGTACGCATGTTCACATAGGATATATACATGCACTCTCACATGAATATAAGGTTTCATTTGCACTATACTATATTCTTTCTTTCTGAACATGTTCTAAAAATAAGATATCTTGGGACTAATAAGTTAGTTCAAACACTTGCCTGTCATGCAATCTCTCATGCCTGGCAACTGTGACTCAGGAGCACTAGAAAAAAATGTGTATTCAGCTTTTTGAATGAAAAAGCCCTGTATATAATCTCACTAGCTCTCTTTTCTTCCATTTGCTTCGCGGGGCCAATCATTACTTCTTGGAGAATTTCATCTTGTTGTGAGTCTACTCCATCGTTGATGAGCAAAGTTGAAGTCTCCAACCATTATTGTGCTACTGTCAATGCCTAACTACTTTGTGGTTCGTGGCACATGTTTTATGTATTTTTACAGCCTCGTAGATTGCATATGTTTAGCAGTGTAATTTCTTCCAGGTGTGCATACCCTTAAGTAACAAGAGGTGGCATCTTGATTGGTATCCCTTCTGAACCTTTTCAGCCTGAAGTCTATATTTTCTACGATACTAATATGGCCACACCGTGTTTTTTTGAGTGGAGTTGCGTTTGCAATGGAGAATGGTCTTCCAACCTTTGACTTTTTGAGTCTATGTTTGTTCTGATTATTCAGATAAGTTTCTTATGTAGACAGCAGAATGTTGGGTCCATTTTGCCATCCATTTGTTACTCTATTTCTCTTAATTGGCTTTTGAACCATTGACATTAGAGAGAGATTATTGTCATCGGATTTGTGCCATCTTCCTGTCTGTCATTTAGTTGTTTATGGGTTTAAGAGTCGTAGGGAGCACCTTCAGTCCCTTCTTAAAGTTAGCTTTGAGTCCATGAAGTTCCTGAGTTGTTACTTGTATCCATGAGTTGTGTGGCCATCATTAGCTCTATATCTGATAGTGAACTAGTGGGTAAAGTAATTTTGTGAGGCCTACAGTTCTTTCAGCCTTCTTTTCTATATCCCACACATTGTTTTTGGCTGAGTGTTTCATCGGAGAAGTCTGCTGTAAATCTTAGGATGTTCTTGCACGTGATTTTCTTTGATCTTGCTGGGCGCAATTAAACTGGTTTAATTAATAGCATGTGTAATTATGGTCTCCCAAGATCTAATAGAATATTAACTGATATTGAGCTTTCATGAATGAGGACTAGATCTTCATGCATGTATCAAAAAACCAAAAAAATAATAATAATAAGGGTATTTTCATGTTTGTGTGAGAGTAACTGATTTAGATTTTTTTTTAAAATAATATCAGAAAGCTGGTACATCATCAAAAAGTTCTGTAATCCCACTTAATATTGTGAGTATGAAGTACTAGACATCTTATATATATGAGATATATATATATATATATATATATATAGATACTACACATATACATGTTATAGTACTTCAGTTAAAGTAAAGATAATCTTATGAATATGTGGATTTTCCAGCATATACAGAGTTAGTCTTAGCAGCACTTAGGGGCACAACAAGACAGTAGAATCTAAGAGGAGGAAAGCAGACAGAGAGAGCAGGTTAAGAAGAGAGATGAGAGAAGGGAGAGGCTAAATACTTACACTTGAGCCCCAACCCCGCCCACAAAATACAATGGCAGTCATACAATTCTTTTTCACTTAAGTTTCTCTAGAATCTCACCTGGTCCCATTGAAACGTTAATTTTGCCCCAGCCAAGGTCTGCCTTGAAGTTTCTTTGCACCGTATGCAGAGTTGTGTAAGGTAATCTTAGCATTAACTGCACTTCAGAATTAATACAAAAGGCATATATATATATATATATATATGTATATATGTATATATATGCTCCCAAAATTCATAGATATTTCATTATTAGAATATATTAGAATTCATCTTCTCCTGGTCATAAAGATCCTTGTTTTTTCTGCTACAGTTACTTGGAAGATCAAAGCCACTCTTACTTGCTTGCATGTGTTTTTTTCATAGAGTGGCTTACAACATTTCTTAGGGATTTAACTCCAATCATAGATGGTACCTAGAGATCCAATGTAGTAAGATAAAAATACTGGGAAGATTTGTCTAGTTTTAAAATGATTGTGATATGCATGATATAAAAGATTTATACCAATGAATACAGAATACATGGTAAGATATTTTGTAAATATAGAGTCAGCAGATTCAACTGTTTTTCAGCCCTTTAATGGAACAAAGTGGTCTTGCAGAGGTAATCATGGAAATAGCTGAGTGCTCTCCATGGAAACTACATTTGTAAAATGACTGAAACATTCTTAACCCTTTCTTTTTCAATTTGTTTTATATAGATCTCATCTTCTCAAACCCATCTTTAGATATCCCTTGGTCTAGCCAAGAATATATTCAGTATCCCTTTAGAATGAAACTCAAATATTCAAGGTATGACCAGACTGTTATTTAACATTTCAAATAGATAATGAGCAACTGAGAGTAAAATATAAAGAGTACTTACTGCTCTAACCACATACATTAGAAAACTGCATATATAAGTAAATAAAATAGGCTCAGACTTTTAGTGGATATATTTGTTTATTTGTTTTGCGAGTGTTCTGCAAAATTAGTTAATCTGTTCATTTTCCTTAGGAAAAAAGAGATGAAACAAATACATAGGACAAAATTTAAATTTGTTAAAGCATAATATAATTTTGAACTAGATTCAGACTTTTCAATCTTTCCTGATAAAGTCAAAAGAAACTGAAGATGATATTTGGTGAGCTGACCCTTCAATATATATACAGATTAATAGAATATGTGTGTATGTATATGTTAACATGCTTTCAGCTAATATTTCACTTTGATAAAATGAAAGGTTTTGATACCAAATATTATGTAATAAAAATGTCAGGCAAATGAAATTCTAGCTATATTTAACAGTAGTTTAAAGGTTTCAAATGCCAAATGTAATAGGTAATGAATATTAGTAATGATTCATTTAATTGGCTTCATTTTTAATATAACTTAAGGATTAAGTTTTTGAGGCAATGGCTTCTGCAGCAATATAAATAATTATTCTTGACTATTTTATAAGATAGTAAGAGAGAATCAGATGAACATTCCCACTGTTAAAGTCAGTATACAGAACTCAAGCCACTTTCTCCCAGCAGAATGTTCCTAATTGCCCCAGCAATTTTGATGAGTAGAATAGTTTAAGATATCCTTGAAAATCTTTAGTGAAACAGTAATAAAGAATATTTTGAAATCTGGGTGAAAATGCCAGTAATGAAAAAGGCTACTGAAATGTAAAAAACAATTTTGGTATTGAGAGAAATAATAACATAGAACTGTGCTGGTGGGGGATTTTCAAACTATAGTGTTTCAAACAAAATAACTTATTTATTCACATAACTAAAAAGGAATAATGTTTATTATTCATGTGCATTTTAATATATCTGAGAAATTAGATAGATTTCCTAATCTATGTTTGACTTTGTTTAATGTTAATTTAGTATTTGCAAAGATAACATTTAATCAAAAGATCAAGAGCAAGTGAAAACAAAACTGGCATTCAGCTGGAAGATTAGAGATATCTGCTGCATTCTCTGCAAAAACTGAATGTAAGATTGCTATTGAACTATTTCATGATTATGAAATAAAAGAATTTCCAATTAAAAATAGGAGGCGCATGTAGCATAGTTGATAAAGCAATGGTCTCTCATGAGGTCTACCTGGTCTGAATATCTATATCTATGATATATTTAAAAGTGTTAAAAATAACCTCTAAGTAAAGAAGAAAATGGATATTAAGGAAACTATTCCAATCACAAAGGTGCCACAGAGAATCAAATACCAGGAATCAACTTACCCAAGTATGTAAAGGACCTAGTACAAAGAAAACTACAAGACACTGCTCCAAGAGATAAAAGAGGACACAAGGAAATGTGAAACAATTCCTGGTTCATGGATGGGGAGAATCAACATTGTCAAAATGGTAATACTCCTAGAGCTCTGTACAGATTCAATGCAGTCCCTATGAGGATACCGATGACATTCTTCAAAGAAATTGACCAAACACTCCTGAAATTTGTATGGAACAATAAACCCCCCAAGGATAGCTAAAGCAATCCTCGGGAAAAAAGAAGATGGGAGGCATCACCTTTCCCAACTTCAAACTGTACTACAAGGCAGTAGTAATTAAAACAGCATGGTATTGGAATAAAACAGACCTGTGGACCTATGGAATAGAATTGAGTATCCTGACACCCAACCTCAAACACATGATCATTTAATCTTTGATAAAGGTGCAATGAGTCTAAAATGGAGTAAGGAAAGCCTCTTCAACAAGTGGTGTTGGGAAAACTGGGCAGCGACATGTAAAAAAATGAATTTGGACCTGTGTCTAACACCATGCACAAAAATCAGATCAAAAATGGATTAAAGATCTCAATATCAGACTTGAATCCATAAAGTACATTGAAGAAAATATAGGAAAACCCTCCACGACATTGAAGCTAAAGGCATCTTCAAAGGTGAAACATCACTAACAAAGCAACTAGAAGAAAAGATAAACATATGGGACTACATGAAACTAAAAAAGCTTCTGCACCTCAAAAGAAACAGTGACTAAGATACAAAAGCAGTCCACAGAATGGGAAAGAATATTCACCCAATACCCATCTGATAAGGGGTTAATATCCAGGATATATCAGGCACTGGTAGAACTTTACAAGAAGAAAACAAACAACCCCATCAAAAAATGGGGAGAAGAAATGAACAGAAACTTCAGCAAGGGAAGAAATTCGAATGGCCAAAAAACATATGAAAAATGCTCATCATCACTAATCATCAGAGAGATGCAAATCAAAACAACAATGAGATACCACTTTACACCACAGAGACTGGCACATATTCAAAAGAGCAAGAACAACAAGTGCTGGCGTGGATGTGGGGAAAAAGGGGACACTCATCCATTGTTGGTGGGAATGCCGGCTGGTACAGCCTTTCTGGAAAAACAATATGGACTTTCCTCCAAAGACTAGAAATTGAACTCCCATTTGACCCAGCCATACCACTCCTGGGAATCTACTCTGGGAAACCAAAAATACGCAGCGGAAACACCATCCCTACTTTTATGTTCATAGCAGCATTATTCACAATAGCCAGAATCTGGAAGCAACCAGAGTGCCCGAAAAATCGATGACTGGATAAAAAGCTTTGGTACATCTACACAATGGAATACTATGCAGCTGTTAGGAAAAATGAAGTTATAAAATTTGCCTATAAATGGATGGACATGGAGAAGATTATGTTGAGCGAAATTAGCCAGAAGGAGAGAGACAGATACAGAATGACTGCATTTATTTGCATGGCATAAATATATATGTACATATTATGATACCAATATCCAAGGTCAAGTGAAACATATATCAGGAGGTCTTGTCAAAGGTGGAAATTATCACAAACGTGTGGGAGTCAGAGTTTAGGTAAGACAGAAAATGGAACAGGGTGCTAACAATTGTCGAGGGTACTAATGCCAACCTAGAACTGAGCATTAAATAGAGGCAAAAGGATACACATGACAACCTTTTAATGTATGTTCTGTAATCCATAGTCTGGAAGGGAAGGAAAAAGAGAAAGAGAGAGAAAGGGAAAGAAATAAAGAACCTGCCATGGAGCAGGGCTGGGGAAGGGGGAGGGAACCGGGATGTTGGTGGTGGGAGATGGGCACTGGTGGAGGGACGGGTGCTGAAACACTGTATGACCAAAACCCAAATATGAACTTTTTTAATTGTATATCTTTTATTTGTATAGAGATGGAGGCACTGGTGGAGGACAGGTGCAGAAGCTTACTGTATATAAGCCAAAGGAACAAACATAAACTTTAGAAAATGTATATCATAACATATAAGTATATCTCTGGTGGTAAAATCAGCCGCCTTATATGCAACAGCAAAAAGAGAGAAGAAAAGGGACATAAAGAAACTATCCCATTCAATTAGCCCCATTTGGGGTCGAGTGGATCCCAGCTGGTAGGGCGCTTGCCTTTGTACGCCGCGGCCAGCTTCAGCAGCCCGGTTCGATCCCTGGCCTCCCAGAGTTCCTGAGCACTGCCAGGAGAAATCCTGAGGAGCTTCAGAGTAACCCATGAGACGCCCGGGGTGTAATCCCAAAAAAAGCAAAAAATGAAACACTTTTTGTTGTGTCAAGAGAAATCAAAATACCTAGGAATCAGTTTGACAAAGAAATGTAAAGGATCTCAACAAAGAAAACTACAAAACGTTACTTCAGGAAATAAAAAGAAGACCTGAGGAAATGGAGACATACCCTGCTCATGGATTGGAAGGACTAACATTATCAAAATGGTAATACTCCCTAGAGCTTTATACAGATTCAATGCGGTCCCTATAAAGATACCCATGAATGTTCTTCAAAGAAATGGAACAAACACTCCTGAAATTTGTATGGAATAATAAAACCCCCAAAATAGCTAAAGCAATCCTTGGGAAAAGAAGATGGGAGGTATCACTTTCCCCAACCTCAAGCTCTCACTACAGAGCAGTTGTAATTAAGACAGTGTGGTTGGTATAGAGACAGACCTGTAGACCTATGGAATAGAACTGAGTATCCTGAAACACACTCACAAATATACAACCACTTAATCTTCGATAAAGGAGCAAAAAATATTAAGTGGAGCAAAGAAAGCCTCTTCAACAAATGGTGCTGGGAAAACTGGGCAGCTACACGTAAAAAAATGAACTTAGGACCTCCTTCTAACGCCATGCACAAAAAGTCAGATCAAAATGGATTCTAGATCTCAACATCAGACATGAATCTATAAGGTACATCGAAGAAAACATAGGAGAAACGCTCTACGACATCGAAACTAAAAGTATCTTTAAAGACGACACACCACTGACCAAGCAAATGGAAGCAAAGATAAACAAATGGGATTATATAAAATTGAAAAGCTTCTGCACCTCAAAAGAAACGGTGACCAAGATACAAAGACAATCCACAGAGTGGGAAAGGATATTCACCCACACCCATCTGACAAGGGGTTAATATCCAGGATATATCAGGCACTGGTAGCACTCCACAAGAAAAAACAGCCAACCCCATCAAAAAATGGGGAGAAGAAATGAAACAGAAGCTTCCAAAAAGAAGAAATTCGAATGGCCAAAAGGCATATGGAAAAAGTGCTCTTCATCTTTAATCATCAGGGAGATGCAAATCAAAACAACAATGAGGTACCATCTCACACCACAGAGACTGGCACACATCCAAAACAGCAAGAACAACCGGTGCTGGCGTGGATGTGGGGAAAAAGGGACTCTGATCCACTGTTGGTGGGAGTGCCGACTGGTCCAGCCCTTTTGGAAAACAATATGGGCATTCCTCCAAAACTAGATATTGAGCTCCCATTTGATCCAGCAATGGCACTCCTGGGAATATACCCGAGAGACCGAAAAACACATAGCAGAAACACTATCTGTACTTCCTTTATTCATCTCTGCGCTATTCACTATAGCTAGAATCTGGAAACAACCTAAATGCCCGAGAACAGAGGACTGGCTAAAGAAACTGTGGTTCATCTACACTATGGAATACTATGCGGCTGTCAGAAAAGATGAAATTATGAAATTTACCTGCAAATGGATGGACATGGAGACTATCATGCTGAGTGAAATTAGTCAGAAGGAAAAGGACAGATATAGAATGACTGCATTCATTAATACGACATAAATAGATACCAGTGTTTTACTAAATGTGGGAAATGGTAATGGCAGATTAAAACTCACCATTGAATATACACAAAGAGACTCTAAGTGATAAACTCTAAATACCTGCAGGGCTAGCCACAATGTGTAAAATAAGAGGGAGAGAGATGCAGAGACAGAGAGAGAGAAAGAGAGAGAAAGAGAGGAAACTGGGGTACCTGCTATTAAGGCAGCCTGGGGGGGGGAGGGGGGGGGGTACATTGGTGGTGGAAATGGGGCACTGGTGGAGTGGATGGGTGCTGGTATACTGTATTACTAAGAACCAATTATGAACACCTTTGTAATTGTATGTTTCACGGTGGTATAATAAAAAATTAAAAAAAAAAAA